>BPLR01010265.1:0-26183 GCA_021605095.1 Caerostris extrusa | reverse complement strand
ATCCTCCTCCTCATCTCCTCCATCCTCCTCCCTCCACTCTCCTCTCCCTCTCCTCCTCCTCCCCCTCCTGTTGCTGGCAAATACACACATATTAGTAACTTCTTTATATATAAATGCATATGAAGGGTTTACTTTGCCCCTGTTATTTACAATTCACCATTTTTCAAAACATAAATAAACATTCACATAATGTGTTACAAATTGAAATACAAGAAAATGTTACAAGTGGGGTTAGAAACTTCCCCTTATTATCATCATTATCAGAATAATTATTTTTACAAATAGTCATATTTAGATTAATGATATACAATTTATTATTTTGTTTTTATAGTACATTTTATTAGAGTTTATTAGTTATATTTTTCCATTAGCAAAGATTTCAAATACTATTATCTTATCAGTTTAACTTTTCCATTTATAAATAAAAAGTTGAAAACATCAAGCAAGTCTTTCCCAACTCAATAATGTAATACCCTTAAAGTTAAGAAAACAGAACTGTATTTTTAATCCAATATGACCTAAAACAAAATTATGCAAAGTAAATCTCGCTAATTACTAGGATCCTATTTTGTTTTTATAGTAGATTTTATTGGGCGAGTTTATTATTTATATTTCTTTATAAGCAAGATTTCAAATACAATTATCTTATCAGTTTAACTTTTACATTCATAAATAATGTAAAAGCTGAAAACATCAAGCAAGCTCTTCCAACTGTAATAATGTAATAATCCTTTGAAGTTAAGAGCTACAGAACTGCGCCATAGAACCATGGGCTCGGTCGAAAGATTCCAAATGGATTGATTACGTCAAGGCATATTCCATCAGGCGAAAAGTATCCATCAAGCATAAAAAAATCTTTTGAGGCCTTTATTTTCTTTTTTTTCACACTATGAAATTTTAAGCATTTTTCTTCTTATCAAGATTTTAAGCACTGGGAGAATTATATTTTTGAAAGTGATAAAGAAAAAAAAATGCAAGAATTCACGATTAATGATTGGACAAAATTGGATGTAGCAAGTATTAGTGATTTTCTAAAATTGCCTTCGTAATTTATCTTTCAAGAAATCAGTTTAAATCAGCGTGAAAGGCAGGACTACATGGAAGAAAAACCTACTTGTAAACGTTTCCTCCTATTTTTCTACTTTTTTTTTAAAAATTCATATGTGAACTTTTTTTAGTTTGTGATTTTCTCATTATTCGAGGTATTCCAGAAGTTTTCTAGAGAACTCCTTGAAATCATAAGAAAATATAGTCGTCAAATGTCGTTCACAAGGAATAGAAAAATAATTGGCACTGATGCATTCATAATATCCACATCCCATAGATTGCTGGACACAGATATCAAGCCCATAAGCTGCCATAGTGATTTACGCCACCAGATCAATAGAAGATTCTTATTAACCTTTTTTGTAAAACATCAGAAGAACTTTTTTAAGGCAAAATAAATAATATGAGATAAATCAGGCGACGAAGGAAACATATGAAAAAGCCATCCTGCCCAATTTTCTACGATTCTAAGTATCCGGCCTCAATACATCATGTTGCATAATGAGAAGGAGCCTCATCATCTTGAAGATCAAATAGGTTGCATACATTTGTACCCGATGCATTTTACCATCAGTTAGATCATGCGCAACATGAATATCTACAGCTCAGCTTTGAAACTGCTTGCTCACACTACGCAGGCAACTGCTGCTCTAAGCTCTCATGAACAATGCCCTCAATCCACTTACCGCCACGCTTTCCTATTTGATTCTGTATCATATTGTTCTCAATCAATGAGCTTTATTAATTAGAGCACTGCTGAGTGCAAATCATTTTTTTTATTGAACATCGGTGATCCTCTATGTATGATTTATGGACGGCACAAAGAGCCCACTGACTGGTGATCGGTTGATGACGATAGTACAATGCCTTTCAGGAGGTCTTTTAGCTGTAACTCCTACGATATTACATGTCGTATGGGAAGAAAGCCTGAAACACCTACCAGAAAGCCTGAATAAATATGCGAGAAACTTTTACACCAATTGTCACAATAGTCTTTTTTTTTTTTTAGATAATACATTAGGTTCTGTACACATATATTGTTTTTAAAGTTTTAAAATAATAATAAAGATTAAGCCAACTTGAAAAATTTAGCACCAGTAGTAAAAAGCAATCATTGAGTTTTATTAGTGAGAGCATTGCTGAGTAGAAATTAATTATTTTTATTGGACATCAGTGATCCTCATGTATGCTTTTATGTATACTACAAGACACCACTGATTGGTTATTGATTGATGATCAGAATACAGTGCCTCCCGGGAGGAATTGTAGCTGTAACGTCCCCGATATTTTAGATCGTATGGGCGGAACCCTTAAAATATCCATCAGACAGACTGAATATCGATGTAGAACACTTTTACAACAATTGTTACAATCGACATCGAATCCCCCTAGTTTCTGAGAACAGTCACTACAGCAATACCGCCAGCGGTTTCAAACTCTGCCTCTCCATTACCATAGGAGCGACAAAGTTTGGACAGGTTTCCACTCTGCCACGAATCGGAATAAATTCAATATTTAAATTTTGGAAAACAATGGAATAAAAATATAAAGATTTTTGTATTAAATGTATAAGGCTTATAAAAAAATCTTTAAACCTTTTCAAGATTTGAAATTTAATCGTTGAATGTAAAGAGAAAACTCTCTTACACAAAATGTAAATATATTGAATGTAACTTATATCACATAATGTCACTCAATAAAAATAAACCAACTCTAAAATATGTAGAGAGAATTTGAAAAATATTTTTATCGTGATTACCGAAATCTCCCTGTTATTACAATCCTATTTACATTAGGAATAAAAATATTCGTTTTGCCGAGTGTTTTATATTGCTTTAAAAGATATACGATTTCATTTACCTTCGCATATGATTAGACTGCTTTATGCGTTCCCTTCTGTTTGCTTTTCTTCCATTTCTGCATAAATTGTCGATTATACGCATTTACATTCACTGTTTAAACAGAAATTTTGACTTACTTTAAATAAATAAACTCGTATCAAATATTTTGGAGAAAAATAATTGCTTTCTGGGATATTTTATTCGATGTTTCTGGCATAAAGAACGTTCGAATGATTATCACAAAAGAATTTTTATCTGACCATAAATTCTGAACATTTCTCGACTACTTTGAGTAGTATATAATATATTTGAGAGAAATTTAAGATCTTTAGAGCACATTCCCAATTACTTGCGCTATTCTGATTTAAATTTGCTTTTTTGGCTGCATTTTGGAAGGAACATTAAAAAGCCCTATTGGCGAATTTTATATATTCCTTAACTATTACTTTTGTTTTTCAAAATATTATTTCCTTTTTAGTATTTTCAGAATATTATTTTTTAAATAAATGAAATAAATTCGAAATAAAAATTTGCCTCTATATTTTTATTTCATTTCTGTACATTTAAGAATCTATATATCTTTGTTATATGCTATATCTGTATTTGTTTGTTATAATTTACGTTATATAAACTTAATAAGATATATACTTACGTTATATACATATCTTTGGAACTTAACGTTATATATATACTTAATAAGTTATGTACTTACATTATATAACTTAGGTTATATAGTATACATATCTTCGTAACTTACGTTAAATTTCATACAATGGATATAATTATATCATTACGATTTTACCATTATATGATTTAAAGCAATGAATGTGAAGCACAAAAACAAACTCAAAACAGCCTGATACTTTTGAGGGACACATGAGTGAAATAAAAATTTCGAAAAAGAAAGCCCGTTTTTCTTTGAGTGGGTGATCATTTGGGTAGCTTATTTAGAAAATATTTCAGTTATTAAACAGTTTAAAATAATATTAAAGATAAAACCTATACAGATGAATAAGGTATAAACTTATCTTTTTTCATACATTTATCCTTGAATCCGTCTTATAGTAATAATTTATGTCAGTGTTTCGAAATTAAATAAGCGAGATTTATATTGAATAAATAATAAATGGAATTAAAGTAAGTATTTAAAAATCTTGAAACCATGAAAAATGTGCTAGAATACAGTAGAAATAATATTTGAATGTTGTTTTGATGCAATGATACAATGAAAAAGTAACATATTCTGTTATATTTTTATTATTTCTTTTATTTCTAAATAATTAAATGATATGTTATATAATTATTTTTCACACGTTTATTAACTTCATTGGTATTAAATTATCATTTTCATATATTTATCCTCGCATCCTTCTTATCTCTGGGGCTCGATGACACAGGTTTTGGGTTCGAGACTTGGCGGTGTTTGTATTGGTTCGGAATGCCCTTTAAAAATAGGTTCTGGTCTAATATGATTAGCACTGTGCGTAGGACTGACAGCCCTACCCCTTAAGATAAAAAGCGAAAATATCACCTGTTTCGAATTCTGCCAGTAGGCAGAAGGCGTTGGTCCACAAAGGGGTTATGTGCCATTGATGACGACGATGAGGATCAGTCTTATAATAACAACTGTCAGTATTTCAAATTTGCATAAGTGAGTAATTCACACTGAATAGGTGATAAATGCAGTTAAACGCTACTGTGCAGAAAAAGTAAGAGTAATTTTTGTATTCAAAAACTCTTTATTTGTTCTTCTAAATTTATTTCATCGCCTTCAAAGTAATCCCTTCCTGACACAATGCACTTTTATGCCAACATTTTTTTTCACTCTTCAATGCATACTAAAAAGTCATCGGCAGGGATGACCTTCAAAGGCCGCGGTGATTTACGTTGAATCTCTTCAATAGACTCAAAATGGTGTCCCGGAGGTCTTTTGAGTTTAGGGAATAGTCAGAAGTTGGAAGGGGAGAAAGCGGTAGTTGTGAACGATATGAGTTTCATTTTTTGGCGAGACGGTCACGAAGAGTCAATGGAGCTGACGCATTCAGTGTTTTCTGTACCAATCGACATTTTACGCGTTTGAGGCCCAAAATGAAATTGACCGATCTTTTTAAAATTCCAACATCATCAGCAAGGCATAATTGTAAATCGACGGTTTGCAAGCACCAAATCTTTAATTTTTTACGTGAGCTTCGTTGGTTAAGGTTGATGGTGGAACAGAGAGCTCTTCGTCCTCAACGCGTTTTCTGGCTTCTTTGAACTGTTTATACCACTTCTAAATATTTCTTTATATAGGAATGCTCACCGAATGCCTTCTGCAACATTTTATGCGTTTACACAAACAAAATGTAATGCAAGTTCTTTGGTCAATTAATTCAGACATTTCAAAAATCGCCTGGATCAGTTTTAGAGTCTCACAAAAAGCCAAGGGTAACTCAAACACTAATGAATATTTTGACGTCAAATTTCCCACGGATGGCAAGGATAGTGCCAGCAACCTGAAAAAGAAAAAAAAAAATCGAAATTCCATAAGCCCCGGAATTTTAACTTCAAAATTGTTCCTACTTTTGGACACGGTAGTATAGTATAAATATTCTTGAACTGTGAATATCTTGAAACCTTGAAACATATGCTAGAATAGTATAATACTTGAATGTATATTATTTTAATACAGTGAAACAATGAAAAAGTAGCACATTCAGTTATATTGAAATTCTTTTTATTTCCAATTATTAAAATATTTTTATATAATTATTTTTTATACTTTCATTAATATTTATAAAACATGATTTTGTAAAACAATTTTTGCCTATTGAATTTTTTCCTTAATTTAAAAGTATTTTTATAAATATAATTCAATAATTTATCATTTATTATTTTAAATTGAAGGATAATTATCACAATGAGAACTGTAGTGCATTATTTTGTGAAACTGCATTTGATACAAATTTTAGCAATGCATTAAACAATTTAATAGCAAAGAAATAAATAATATTTATTATTTATTTTAGTTTCTTTTAGTTGATTAGTATCCATTATTATTCCGGAAATTATTACATAATTTATGGAATAACAACATAAATGCATTTGATTCTTCTAAAAGCAATAATAATTTGATTTCATATATAAAGTTTAAATTTCAAGTCACTATTATGCTTGAATCCTTTTATTGAAAGTATATTATTTACTGAAAATATTTCCTGTTTTCATTCTCAAAGAAACTAATATTAGTTGTATTAAAAATTAATACAAATCATCCAAAAAGCAGAAGATATAATAAAATATACTTTTTTGATCAAAAAGTAATGGACGTTTTTACAATACATGCATTAAGTAATATTATAAATGTACAAATACATAGTCATTGCAAATAGATAAAGTAATATGTCATGCCTTCATATAAATGCTCATCTTCTAAAAAATAAAGCATTATGATTAACTCTATCCGATTGTTTGAATAAAAAAAATCAATAAAAAAATATAAATATTCCAATTTTGTTTGGTACTTAAATAATACATATTTTGAAAAGACTTTATTTAGTTCATAGATTTCACGAGAGGGTTTAGTAATAATAGTTATTGAAAAAATATATTTTAGAAAGGCTTTCTCTGAATATTTGATAACCTATAACAGGTTGAATTTGATAATATAAAAAAGAAAAGCATGCATGAATTGGAATGAACGTTAATGTTCTCTCAATTTATGTTTTTTGATGAATGAACGATTTGTAAAATTTCAAATATTTAATGTATATTTCGTTAAGAAACAACTATGAAACGAAATATACATTAAATATTTAACAAAATTATATCTAGTTACAACATTATGAAGCAAATATATTGTTTCTATAACATTGAACCAAATACCAAATTATTCATATGGAATTTGATTTCAATTTATTTAAATAAAATCCCTATTTTTAGTTTCTAAAGTAAGTTCGTTTTTATAGTGACTTTCAATGACTTTTCACATAATTTGTGTTACAATCGAAAGCAACTGTAAATTTAATTAAATTGAAGAGAATTACTCTCAATTCTAGTATATGAAACGAAAATTAGCGGTTAATGTTTGAAGTGAAACTCGACGTTGACTCTAGATGGCCTACATTTTGGTAATATAGTTGAATTCACTTGTTTAATGGGGAAGGAATTTTTTTAGCAGTTGATTTCAACATTTAATTAACAGTGCTTCACAGCCTCTGCGTTAGATGGAGCTTAATGTCAGTCCATTTTAATTCTTTGGATAGCAAAAAATTTGATATTAGAAATTGATATTAAAGTCTGTTAAAAATTAAATCTTGGATGAAAAATTTATTTATTTGGGGTATTACTCTTATTTAACTGCTTTTAAATAACTATCGTACTCCGGTTTAGCAATTTAAAACTTAAACATTTCTAAAACTAAACATAGTAAGCATTTCTGCCACTAGATAGTTGCTATTTATTTATTGATTATTTGGGGATTTTTGAAATGTTTTTTAAATTTTTTTACCTGTTTTTGCATGATTAAAATATATATACATATTACACAGAATATATAATATATATATAGATTGCTCTAAATTAAATATATAACAGGTTGCGATATAAAACATATGAGATATGATATTACATAATACACTTAAATTTTTAATTTTAATTCATCCATTTTATAAAATGTTTTCCTCAACAATACTTGTTGAAATCTAAGATAACTAAAATGAGCAATAATGAATTTTCTTTGTTTTTAATATACATTTAAGACATATTTGAAAATAAATTGTTATTTTTAACCGATAATATGTATTGTATATGTATGAATCAACAGATTATTCACATAGGAGTAAAATCGATTTTTTTTTATGCAAAAATTTGTGATACTACCTTTTCTGAAATTCATGTAGGAAAATGGTTATTAATATTTAAGTATGAAAAATTCATACACTAAAAACCATATTTATTTTACCAATCTTTTTTGAAATAATTTATATAGTCATTTATAATTATAATCTTTTATTTTGATCATTATATTTTATGCATTGGGAATAAAAATTTCCAGCAAAAAATATTTCTTAAAAGTAATCTCTCTTTCAATATAAAATTTGTATTCTTTTTTTTTTTTAATTTTAAGAAATTGTGAGATTTTTTTAATTATTATTGTTCAGTATATTGAATTAGAAAATTTCATATTCTGTTGTTGAAGAAAGAAACATAAAACATTCTTTTAAATATATAACATGAAACATATAACATTTCTCTTGGTAGGTTTCTCAATAAATATATTGTATGCTAAATATAAAATGAATGCTGTTGTTTGTATAGTATTCATGTAAATTACTGCATATTAACAATTAAAGAGTTAAATTTAACGGTAAAAATTAACCGTTAATATTCTATAGCATTGAAGGTTAACTCCATTAATAACAAGTAATATAAAAAAAATTTTTTAAGTCAATTCCTACTTTTTTTTCACTACATTGCACTCATTCATCACTACATTTTTTTCACTACATTCACTAAAAACTGCATTAACATCCAGTGTCATCCACTGCAAGTTTAAAAAATGTATTTGAACTGAAGGTGGGTGAATAAAAAGTATTTTATTAAAGATTGAAAATTTGAACAAGATATATATAGGGAGAGTGTGAACTAATAGTAGGAATTGAAAAAGTGAACAGTTTTTCCAATTTCTAGTTTGTAAGCTCTTACTTCTATGTTAATTTGAATACCAATAGAGCTTTATTGTTTTAGAACCAGAGAAAGCTTGGTATCAATAAGGTTTAAAAAAGTTTCATCATTTAAATTTTCATCTTATCTGATTTGAAAAGTATAATAGAGTTTACTTATTTTATAGATAAAAATACATTTTGGGAACCACCATTAAAAACACTAATTTGTGTATAATCTGTAGAAAGATAATATAGCTTTGCCAAAAAGCAAGAAAAATTATTTTTCAATAATTCGTGCAAAATATATAGCGGAGAAGAAAAAAATACCAATGTGGCAAAAAATTATTTCATTTCAAAGATTCTATGGGATATAAAAGCAAAACTCTATATACAAATATTGTCAAATTTTTTTAATTCAGAATGTTATCTCAAGTATGAAGTTAGCCAAATATTTCAAGATTGTGAAATACATTCTTTATTAAAAATAAAATTGATGCTGTTGTTTGTATAGTATTCATGTACATAACTGCACATGAATAGCAATTTTAGTACACATTAAAATTAAAGATTTAAATTTAACAGTAAAAATTAACCGCTAATATTCTTTAGCATTAAAGGTTAAATCCATTAATAAAAATTAACAGTTTTTCCTCTGGTTCGTATAGCACTTACAACTACGTTAGTTTGAAGGCCAAGAAAGTTTTATTGATGAAATACCCATGAAAGCTTGTCATAAATAAAGTTTAAAAGAGTTTCATCATTTAAATTTTCTTTTTATCTGGTAAGTATAATACATGTTGAAGATAGTATGGATGATAGTATAATAATACACATGATAGAGTATCATTATATCATCATGTATACATAATAGATTAATACAACTGAATTATTTTATATTTAAAATTCATTTTGCAATACTCCATTAAAAACACTTATTTTTGCAAAATCTGTTGAAAGATAATATCGCTTTCCTAAAGGACCAAGAAAAATTATTTTCCAATTATTTTCCAAAATATATAGTGGAAAAAGTAGAAAATACAAATGTGCCAAAATTATTTTATTTAACATCCAATGATTCTACGGAATATGAAAGCAAACCTCCATATAAAAATGCTGCCAAATTTGAATTTTAAATGTTATATGAAATATGAAAGTTAGCCAAATATTTCAAGAGGGTGAGGCTTTTAAAAGATTAATGATTGCTTGAATATTTTTAACCTTTTCAGAGTTGACATGTATGGATAATGCACTAGTGCCTCTATTTGTGTATGAAAACAAATGTATGAAAAGGTACGGTATAGTACATTTATCATATTTATTATGAAGCATAAAAAGTAAATATTTAAATATTAATTCAAAAGTTTGCAATTGTTTAATGATATATGCCCTTGTACTTTAGGATTAATAGCACAGATTAATAAAAGTTGTATTTGTTACATGTTTTTCGCTGCAGCTATTCTTAAATTGTTTCAATCAACGCTTTAATCTAGCTAAAGCTGTCGCTTATGGCTTTTCAGGTGAAAGGCTATATGCACGAATATTTGTAATTTAAAAAAAAAAAATTGTATCTAAATATATATCAAAAGAGCGTTACCCTCGTAATATTTATTATATGTTACCCTATCTGCAATTTTAATATATAACCTCACGAAAGATATCTTAAAATGTTCTCCCAAACAATTAAATTTCGTCAAGAAAGCTGCTGAAACAGTAACGAAGCATTGATGATTACCTGACCATTATAGACACTGCATACCATCATGCCAGATTCGTGACTCAGTTGTAACATGTGTCGCTGGTGAACAATAGGGCTGAGGTTCAATCCACTGGAGGCTTTAAATATTTGTAACGTAAAATTTTAATACCCATAAAATTAATAATTAATTTTAATCATCATCCTTTTTTCAAAATAATATTGAACAATGTATGCAAACATTGATATTTTTCAATTATAATAAAATAATGCTCATTATTAAATGAATATTGAATTGGATCATAACAAATAATTTTAAATGTTCATAATGAAAAACTTTTAATAATTATAAAAATTAATAAATGGTCTTCATCAACCTTTTAATTCAAAATCATATTAAACAATATATATATATATAAATAGAAATACTAATATTTTTCAATTATAGTAAAATGATGCTCAATATTAAATGAATATTAAATTGAATCATAAAAAATAAATAATTTTAAATGTTCATAATCTAAAATAGCAATCACCATCCTTTTAATTAAAAAATCATATGGAACAATATATAAAATATTGATATTTTCAATTATAATAAAATAATGTTCAATATTAAATGAATATTCAACTGGGTCATAAAATAATTTAAAAGTTGGTAATGTGAAACAAGTCGTTAAGTTTCTTATCCAAGTTACAGTTTCCAAACTTGAAATTCATCTTTATAATGTTCATTTTATTTAATTAATCAATTATTTATTTTTAAATGATAAAAGTAAGAGTATCTCTACTATAAAGTTACTCTCTACTTTTATCATTTAAAATTATTTTATCATTTAAAAGTTACTCTCTACTATATGAGAGTAACTTTTTTTTTAAAATTTAAATTCTTTAAATTGATTAATTGATAGAATAAATTAAAATAAGTAAATTCAAATTAATTAATTAGATAAATTACATAGATAGCATCAACAATTCCTTAAATAGATTTGGTAAGCCTTGTCTTATTTAAATAAATCATTTATTAAAATAGCATTAATGCTGGCTGTTTTAAAGTAACGATCGTTTAAATTCACTAATTTGATTAAGAAAATAGTATTATTTTGTTTAATCTCATAAGTAAAACAATGTGCATGATTTAGTCGAGGTAATTCCTATTTTTGAAAAAAATAATTTATTGTTCTAGCATTAAAGGCCTTTTTAAACTTAAACAAAAGAAAATAACGATTGAATAAAAAAGACGGATTAAATACATTAAAATAATATTCTAATTATTAAAAAATATTTAAAAAACAATTGTTTTTAAACTACGTAATGTTCTAAACATTATTAAATAGGCTGCAGATAAAACTAAGGAAAATTCTTTTTTTAGAATTTATTAAATGCAGAAATAAAAATAAATGCCTAGATGCTTACGATTAATTTTATAAACTTTTTATTTAATTTCAATCTTTTTTCAATGTATTACAAAATTGCTGCAAGTGTTGCTTATGTTTTTTGTTATTTTACTTAAAGATTGGGAAACCTTCAATTCTTCATAGTAAAGGAAAAAAGTATTGGATCACATTAGTAGAATGTTTTATTTTAAATATGATTGTATTTCATTAAAAACTTTTCTTAATGATTATTTCAAATACTTGGATTAATAATTTTTGCTTGCATTTCACGAAAAAAGAAATGCAGTAATCATTTGCAGTATTTCCAAAATTTGTTTTTCTGTTTTGAGATTTAATTCACGACATTTTGTTTCTCTGGCATTAAATAATTTAGTAAAAAGTATGTTTGTAATTTCAATTTTTTTTCATTAAGCTTTTCTAGGATTTAATCTCATTAAAATTATTCATTAGAATAAATTTAATTATGTAGTTCTTACGAAATGGAAAGATTTTTTTTTGTGTATTTTTAAATATCTATCGGGCATATAAAAATAAATATTAAAAATAAAGGGCTTAAAATTTTTAATTCATTCTAAGTGCACCTAAAAATAAATACGTGCGTTATTATTTTTCCGCGTTATTAATTGCTTTACACAGTTTTATATTTAAGGAAAACTATTCAATGAATTTATTATAGATAAAACATGTTTGTTATGCTGTATTCACTTTAAACAGGTATTTAAGATCAACTCTTATAATAATTAGAATATTAAAAGAATATTTTTTTACTCTTAAAATTATAAAATATATTTTTTGCACAAAACTGTTTAGCATAATTAAGTCACTACCAATTTTTTAATTAATAACTTTTCAAATAAAATTTTTCATTAATTTGTTTTTCAAATTGAAATATTAATTTATTTAAATAGGATTACCTTATTTATCATATTTTAAAATTATTTAAAAAATTTTCTTTCTAGAATGTTAATGCTTTATAAAAAAATTGTTTTCAAATCCATTTGATATTGACTATTACACAATATGTTACTATTTTTTAAATGTAGAGAGGGACAGGAGAGCCATCTATTGGCAAATATCGCCTTTCTGGAGAACTTTTAGACAATGCCCCTATTTATTTTTTTTTTTTCATACAGTAAAAACCTCGAAAAATATCGCCTTTCATGTAGTCGACTTAACTAACGACTTAGTTCATCGACTTAATCATTCATATTTGCATTCGTATTATATAACAAAATATCGCCTTTTGGGAGATCTTTTACACGTAAAAAAATTTTTAAAAAATATTACCTTTCGGGAGTATTGTCTGTTCATATGTCACTGGCCATATTAACATTTATTATCAACAAAATATCGCGTTTTGGGAGATCTTTTACACGTAAAAAAATTTTTCAAAAATATTACCTTTTGGGAGTATTGTCTTGTTCATATGTCACTGACCATATTTGTATTCGTATTATCTAACAAAATATCGCCTTTTGGGAGTATTGCCTGTTCATATGTCACTGATCACATTTGTATTCGTATTATCTAAAAATATCGCCTTTTGGGAGTATTGCCTGTTCATATGTCATTGATCACATTTGTATTCGTATTATCTAAAAAGTATCGCCTTTTGAGAGTATTGCCTGTTGATATGTCATTATGAACAGGCAATTATTATATGAACATTCGCATTATCTAACAAAATATTGCCTTTTGGGAGATCTTTTACACGTAAAAAAAAAAAAAAAATATCGCCTTTTGGGAGTATTGCTTGTTCATATGTCACTGACCATTTGTATTCGTATTATCTAAAAAATATCGCCTTTTGAGAGTATTGCCTGTTCATATGTCACTGATCACATTTGTATTCGTATTATTTAAAATATCGCCTTTTAGAGTATCAAAATATCTCACTGGCCATATTAACATTCGTAATATCTAACAAAATATCGCCTTTTGGGAGTATTGCCTGCTCATATGTCACTGACCATATTTGTATTCACATTGTTTGAAAAAAAATCTCCCCTTCAAGTAGAACTTGGTCTGACTGCCCATATTTGTGCTTGGATAATGTGGAAAAACATCATGAATCAATTTTAGAAGTAACTTCCCATATGTATGGGCTTAAGACCAGAAAACACATTGCCTTCTGGGAGGGCTTTGAGACATAACTGCACATATTTGTATGCATATGTTAACAAAAAAAACTTGGAAAACTCTCACTAGAAATTTTGTGCGTTGATATGAGCTAATATTCGCTGTCAAAATGTTATCGAATGTATTTTCCTTTCTAAAAGCAGTGACTGTGAAGGATGTCTTGCTTTGAATGTTATTGAGTGTTTAAAAAGTAGAATCCGTGTATTTACAGGGTAGAATCAAATAAATATGTGTACTTCTACTTTTGATGTTAACACTCAGTAATAAGTCGCATAAGGCATGTATCGGCACATCTGGTTTGATATAAAGTGTGTTGTAGGCATTCGAGAGACAATTTAATTTTTTTGTCATACAGAAACGGAATGATTTATAGAATGTACGAAAAGGAATAATTATTTTATTTCGGTTCAAGAGTAGCCGCACTTCAGAAATTGAAGTGTGCTAAAATAAGACATGTACCGTCAGCAGATTTCGGGATATATAAATGTGTTTCAGGTATTCGACAGAAATTTCATTGTTCTTATCATACAGAAACGAAACGATTGATAGGGCGTACAAAAGTTATAATCATTAAATTTTGGATCAAAGATAGCAGCACTTCCGATTCTGTGGAGTTTGGGGATGTTCACTAGTCGTTTTTGCGAAATTGCACCATGCATGGCAAAATAGCACTACAAAAATCCTTGACATGAAAATAGTTGTGCATTAGATGAAGGTGAAAACGATGACTACAGTGATGCATTTTGAAAAATCGAAGTCTCACTGTTGAGCAACTTACTGAGTAAACGAATCCGGTTGTGTACAAATGATCACCAGACCTGGAGACATGAGGAGTATGTGAAGTGTGTGCAAATTGATATTTCTGGGAATGTTACAGCTTATCAGGTTCCCAAGTAGACGAATTGTGAAGAGACCTATGCTTACGACTGTGCACTAACGAAAAAAGGATGACTTTTTGCAAAGTTAGAGACCCACTGATTGGCAAAAAGTTGCTATCTCTGATGAATCACGTTTTTTGTTGCATCGGACTGAAAAACATCGGTGAGTATGGTGAAAAAATGAGAAAGCCAGCATATTTCAACCGTTTTTGGAAGGGTAAAAGCGATTATTATTCTTTGGGAAAGGACGTTATATAATTCTTTTTTAATGCATCTAGGCACCCTCACAAGTGCAAATTAATTTAGCTTGATAATATCTTTCGTAATATAAATTTGACGTTTTATACAACTGGAATTGTACGTGAGAGATTAATAGAGCACCTGGTAGGCTTTACAGTATTTCCCTCAGCTCTCGAATTCCCACTACTTAAGAGTAATCGAGTAAATATGAGACCACCTCCATCGAATTATTTGCTCTATGGATACTTCACCTTGCCCACCCTCCGACAACTGTCAACTGGAGAGCAACCAGCGTGACTTAATATTGTGATCACTTTCCAGCACGTTAACGAGTTTCTGTCAGTCCGTCCGTCTAGCCACTGTCCGAAGCCGGACATGGTGAATATTCTGAATACAGATTGTCAGCCCCATTAATAGGATTCAACTCTGAATTATAAGTTGGGTGTGATTCAATTTTTCATGATTTAATTTTTAATGTAATTTATTTTGATTTGATTTGATATTTTATTTAATTTAAAAAAAATTAATTTAACTTTTAAATTAATTTAATTTAATTTTATTTGATATTTGATTTGATTTTTAAATTAATTTATTTTGATATTTTGATTTAATTTTTTTAAATTTTTAATTTAATTTGATATTTAATTTAATTTTTAATTAATTTTATTTTATTTTTTATTTGATATTTGATTTGATTTTTAAATTAATTTATTTTGATTTGATATTTGATTTAATTTTTAAATTAATTAAATTTAATTTGATTTTGCATTTGATTTAATTTTTAATTCATTTAATTTAATTTGATATTTAATTTAATTTTTAAATTAATTTTATTTTATTTTTGATATTTGATTTGATTTTTAAATTAATTTATTTTGATTTGATATTTGATTTAAGTTTTTAAATTAATTAAATTTAATTTGATTTTGCATTTGATTTAATTTTTTAATTCATTTAATTTAATATGATTTCATTTGATTCACTTAATTTTTAGATTCATTTAGTTTAATTGAATTTAATTTGATATATTTGATTTGATTTGACAGTTTCTTTGTTTTTAAATTAATTTAATTTAATTTGATTTTATGTTTGTTTTATGTTTAAATTAAATTAATTTAATTTGGTATTTGATTTGTTTTGATAGTTTATTTTGGTTTTTAAATTAATTTAATTTAATTTGATTTGATGTTTGATTTTATTTTTTAATTAAATTAATTTAATTTGATTTAATTTGATATTTGATTTAATTTTTTAAATTTATTTTTATTAAATTTTTTTTCGAAAGGATTTTGCATGAATATTAACAAGTGCTTTGTATTTTGTTATAACTGATTAGCAATAATAATAACTGAATGTAACTGATTTGCAATAACAACAAAATATCACTAACTGATGTTAGTTTATTATTTTCAGAAACCTTGCATGAGTAATTATGACACTGAAAAGATTTAATCTCTTTGTTATTTGGAGTTATAAATCCAAACTATGTTGCAGAAATTCCTCACCAGAATAATTGATATCTGTACTAAATAACCTTCTATAATTTCAGTTTAAATTATACATCATCTTTCTAATGAACTTTGCAGGTATCTTTATAAATATTCCTCATTATGTTTTAGTTGAGCATGAATTATATTGATTTGTGTATTGTTGAAAGAATTTGAGGCACAGATGTATAAATAAACATATTTCAAGATCTTATTATATGCAATATGCATACTGTGGTTAGGTTAGAAAGAAAAGTTTCATCTTCATTTATTAAAGTAGTAAATGATAACAATCACAAAATATTTTTGGAACAAAAGGCGATATCTCCTATAAAAGACAATTTAACCGCTTTCTAGTAGTAAATTACCAACGTGTTATTTATGCAGATGATGTTGAACTTAGTATCACTTTGTTAAAACTACACAGAAATTATTCATTATATCTGATAATCAAATGCTTTATCAGTTGAAGTTTGTTCCGTAGCGTAGGCAACTAGATGAAAAACAGATTTTAACAATATGAAAAAAGGAATATAACAAAAGTTGCCATTTGTAACATTTGATATTAGATATACAGTAAATTTTCTAAATTAAAAGTAATATTGTATGGAGATAAGACTACAAAATACTATTTAATAGCGAATTTTAAGATAAGTATTAAATAAAAGTATCCACGAAAAATATATTTATAGCGTGATTTAATATTTTTTTAAAAAAAATTAAAATGACTATTTTGTTTATCAAAAAATATTTGCTAGCTCTTATTTTAATGAATTTAATAAAAATTGTTTTAATTTTAAAGATGTTCAACTAGTTTGCATTCTGAAAACGAGATTTTGACGTAGAAAATGGTTTAATTAAATGAATTTGTGAATAAAAAGATTATTCAAATGCTCCAACATCTTTATCTACATCAATATTAAATTTTAATGTAATTTTTATTGTATTTAGTTTTCCAGGTTTTACAACATGCTTCACTGCTTACAAAAAATAGATGATATCTTTGAAATATTTTCAGAATAGTCAGGACTTTTTTTACAAAATCTTTAGTTAAGTTATCTTTAGTTTTTAATGCAGAATAATATAATTTTTATAATATTTTTTAGAATCTACTCGTTTCTCAATACAGCGTATATAATTAGCTAAAAGTCGTCAATAAACAATAATAAAAGTTTTAATTGCTAAAAAGCTATCAATAATATTAAGCCTAAGAGTTTAACTCCTTTATAAAATAATGATATTATAAAAACAATAATAATAATGTAATAACAATAAAAAAAAATCTAATGCATAAATTTGAAAATTTTTCACATCTTTTAACCTGAAGCTATTAAATTATGTACGCACATGGACTTTGGCCTACGTAAGACTGAAGGTTGTTTATAAATTTAGAGATTCCCATTTTTTTTTCCCTGGTGAACGCTTCTTAATTTCTTTGGAAAAAAAGTTCGATGCATATTTTCGTAATAATATAAAGTTATTAATTTAGCAAGTAATAAAATCAAAATAATAAGTGGAAATATAAAAATTTAAAATAAAAAAACATAAAATTTCTATTGAAACCTAATTAATACACATAATAATATTGATGTACGTACAATAAAAAAGTCCAAATACATAAATTTGAAAATTTCTCTGTTTGTTTCGCTTTTATACAAATTCATAGCTTTCAACATAAAAACTATTAAATTATGCACGTACATAGGCTTTGGCCTTCACGTAAGACTGAAGGCTGCTTAAAAACTTAGAGATATCAGATCTTTTCTCCGATGTAGTCTTTAATTTATTCGTAAAAAATGGGTTCATATGCATATTTTTGTTGTAATATCAAAATATTTAATTCAGCAAGTTTATAATATCAAAATAATAAATGATAATATAAAAAAAAAAAATAATAACATAAAATTTTCTAGAGGAGACTAATTGATACATAGTTATAATAATATTGGTGTACTTAAAAAAAATATAATACATAAATTTGAAAATTTCTTTTGTTTGCATATCCAACAAATTCACAGTTTTCAACTTGAAGGTTTCGTAAGACTGAAGGCTGCTTATAAATTCTAGAGACTACTTATAAATGAGATTCGCTCTCTTTTCTCCTATGTACGCCTTTTAATGACTTCTTAAAAAGTGCTTGGATTCATATTTATGTAATAATACAAAGTTATTAATTCAGCCAATAATAACATAAATTAAATAAATGATAACAAGAAAAATTTAAATAATAGTAACATTTCTAGAGAAATCTAATTGATACAATTTTAGGGCTCTAAAAATAATGAATATGGTAATGCTTAAAGCGATTTAAATCTGACAACAATTATAAGGCGTTATTCGATACAATTATTTAACAATACACTCCAAAAATGTTTTATTCGAAATCGAAAAAAAAAAAAAAAAAATAAATCAAATCTTTTCATATGTATACCGTTTTTAAATCATTATGCTGTAAAGTCTTTAATTTGAATCTGAGGATAAAAATGCGAATTTCCATCGTATCAAATTTTGCTAGAAAAACTGGGATGGATCAAGCAGACTCACCTGTGTAACGTTGAATTTTCTACGTAACGTTGAATTTTCTACGTGTCACCTTAATATTACAAATTAACTCCGATCAAAATGTCTAACATATAAAACAACGTCTTTAGTATCTATCTTTAATGTAATACATTAATAAAATAAAACGATACAAAAATCATTGTGTATTTTTTACGCTAATCAATTGAATGCATAGTTGAATAAATTACCTATTCATTCAAATTTACTATACTCAGTAGATAAAAAGCTTTTAGTTGATATTTTTTTTTTTTCACTAATAGTTTATCGGTTTAGTAACTCTTATTTTTTTTCATCCACCAAATCTCTTACAGTAGCTATTGACCCTAACGTATTCTGTTAAAAAGGTAATTAACATTTTTGAAGTGATGATCAAGATACCTTTAATGATAAGATAAATCAACGAAAAAATAAATAAAATAAAGTCTCTCTTAAGCTGTTTTCTTCTTCAGCTAATCGTTCAGTTTTTTTTTTTTTATTATGATTTGGTTTTCTCAAGTCCTTTTGAAGGAAAAAAATTCTTTTTTTTTTTTTTATTTCGCGGACCATTAAATTTAATTTTTGACGGAAA
The DNA here is from genome assembly GCA_021605095.1 of Caerostris extrusa. Taxonomy (NCBI): domain Eukaryota; kingdom Metazoa; phylum Arthropoda; class Arachnida; order Araneae; family Araneidae; genus Caerostris; species Caerostris extrusa. The sequence goes on along the minus strand of BPLR01010265.1, from coordinate 6,686 downwards.
GTTTCATCAGTCTTTCCTCGTGTAGCATTTGATCAGAAAAGAAAATCTACAGCTACAGAAACAGTTTTGGATAGAGCGTTTGAGAGAAAAAACTGACTAGGTCAGTTTTTTAAGATGCAAATCCCCTTTTTCATAAAAAACGTAAGATGTGCTAAAAGATTCTAATCAGTGATGCTTTTAATTAGAAGGACACATTTTTTAAGACATTTTAAAAAATCTTGATCTTAAAAACATCTTTGATTAGAATAGTTTTAAATAAAAATTCCTTAAAAAATAAAATCAATAGACTAAACAAAATCAATAGACGATATGTATAAATATTAATATTGATAACAATGTTTTGGGCCTGAATGGCCGAGTGGGTAGCGCTTGCGCTCGGTTCCACAGGTTTCGAGTTCGAGTCCCGGTGGTGCCAGGGATGTTTGTGGTGGTCCCGGCCTCATTTGACTGTTGGGCGTAGAGCAGACAACCCTACCCCATAAAAAGAAATAACATCTCTCGTCTCGAAATCTACTAGTAGGTAGACGGCCTTGGCCCACACTGGGCTGTTGCGCCGATAATGATGATTAACATTGTTTTCTTTATAAATCAATTTAGGCTTGGAGTGGTACTGGAAATAAAACGATATTGAATTTGTGCGCAACTAGCTTGCAAAAGGACTAAGGTTTGAATCAGCTACCAACATCCATTGCAGCTATTGCTTAGAGAAACGAAGAGACTCCATAACTATTATGACAACATGTATGTAAAACATTTCATATCGATAGTCAGACTGCTTGCGGAAGTTTTCCCACTACTCGAGATGCAAATGTGAGAGATTTATTTCTGAAAGTCTATCCGTTGTAGACCGATAATGTTTTGTTTATGGCACACATTAGTAGAACATCAGACCCACCAATGTTTAAACAAAGAAAAAAATAACTTTACGGTTTTGCTGGAGTTACAGCTTAGAAGAGGATAGTGCGAAATGATTTCTCATATATCGTATTGCTTACACTTAGAAAAATATTTTCAATCTAACTTTGTTGGTATGATCTTCTTGTAATGCCCCACTAGAGGTCCCATCTTGAATAACATTGAATTTGCTACGAGTTTACCAATCAGAGAAGAATGATCCCGAGTCAAGTGAATTTCATTTGAAAAGAAATTTAATATGTATCCCAAATTTATACCAAATAAATATTTTAAAATCGTTCCTTCAATAATTAAAGACAAATTGTAGATCTTTTGACAATGCACCAAATATCCTATTGATAGAATCCAATTGTAGTTCAGAAAAATATTCTGATTATTTTATTTTATACAACAAAAATTGTATTTTATGGTAAAATTTAAATTTTTTAACTAGATCATAAAAGTCATCATGGTAGATTCATTCTGACATCAAAAATTTAATATACTGACACTTGATTATGAGCTAGATTATGAGTGACACTTGATTATGAGTGATTAAAAAAAAAAACGATATATGAAGCCCTTGCTTTCATTCCATTTACAGAAATTGACCCAAATTTTGGTTAAAGGTATTCTAATATATCAGCTCAAGAATGAATGAAAAGATCAGTTACACTCTAACAGTTATGGTTACACAATTTCAAATACTACTATTACGCCACACCATATCACTGTGCCAAGAGCTGAGTTGCCGTTATAAAGTTTGGGATTGATGTGGGTGAGAAGGAGTCATATTGGTCTCTATGGCGCTCTACGGTCATATGAGACCTTGGCCTGCGGCTTGAAGTGGATTCCGAACCAATACAAACGTCTACTGCACCGCCCGGATTCGAACCCGAAAACAGAGGTACCGAGCACCAGGGAATATCAATATTGCATGATTTAGTCATATTGCGTAATAAGGCGACATGTAATTTGCAATGAAATAATAGCAGTCCTCAAACAATAAGGGGTCTGATGGCGGAGTGACTAGCGTTCAGTACACACAGGTTTTCGGGTTCGAGTCCCGGAGGTGCCATGGATGTTTGTAGTGATTCGGAATCCGCTTTAAACTGTAGGTGCCGGCCTGTTTAGCCCTCGTGTGCACAAATTGAGCGTAGAACGACAATCCAAACCTTTAAAAAAATAATATAAAAACGTCATTGTGGATCTAAACTTCTTCAGAATCACTCTAAATTTAAAAATAAACTACGTTTAAAAATTTTCAATCTCTGAAACTAGGGTTAAAATTGCAGCAATTGTTTAAGAAAGTTAAAGACTGAACAAGAAGAAGCAACTCGCGATAGTTTCCACATAGCTCATTCAATGGCGAAACATGGAAAAACATTTTCTGACGTAGGATTAACCAAGTATTGCATGATTGCATCTGCAGAAGAAATGCATCCAGAAAAAGGTAATGTATTTAAAAATATCAGTTTGCCAGTTAAACTGCCAACAAACTGTCGATTAGTTTGTTTGATTTGTCACTCTACAATGATTTTGTGCACACTTTAGGCTAATTAGACCAGGACTTACCGTTCAAAATGGACTCGAACTACTAATAAACATCCAAGCTCCCGACAGGATTGGAACCTGAAGCCAGTGGTACCAAAGGCCAAAGCTCTTGAAAATTGGCCATCTAGCCGCGAAACTGTGGGACGAAGAATAGATGATATTGAACAAAAAAACGTGGAATAAACGTGACAAACGTGTTTATCTAACATCATTGATTTCTGTAAAATGTTCAATTTCATTATGTATGTCAGTTATTACATTTCTTAATGGGTCACTACATAAAAACATCTGATTATTGATTTACTTACATTCATATTTTACGATGCAATCAAAATAAACTGTGGCGGGCCGAATTGATGGTGCTCCCGAGACGGTATTGGCCGCTGGCCGTAGTTTAGAGATTCTAGTTATGAAGCATCTTTTCCAAATAGTGAGTAATAATTTTTCAATAGTTAGTGAGTGAACCTGATGGCCGAGTGGCTAGCGCCCTGGCGCTCGGTACCACAGGTTTTGGGTACGAATCCCGGTGGTGTCCTGGAGGTTTGTAGGGGTTCAGAATCCATTTTAAGCCGTAGGTCCCGGTCTCTTATGACCGGAGAACGTCACAGTGCCCAATTAGACTTCACACCCACATCGTTCCCAAACTGTATAGGGGCCACTCAGCTCTAGACACAGTGATGTGGTATGGTGTAGTAGTGGCGAATAATAAGAAAAAATTACCGTTTTCGAAATTGAATTAAGGAGAGCAGTCAAGATTAAAATAAATAATCATTGATGGAAAGATTTGTTTATATTAAGTTTCATAAAGTAAATTATAAATTTATTATAATAAATGTAATTTAATAAATTTTTTTATTTTTGTTATTTTAATTCATGAAGGGATGGTCGAGTGATCTAAAGACAAGGACCAGTATCTTCCTTGCTCTGACAGCTGAAAGCTCTGGGCCACGAATGTGAGCGTGGGTTCAAATCCCTTTCTGACATTGAAAATGTTTATGCACTTCTTCTATATGGAGAACTGTTTTGGAATCCACTTTTAACGGTAAATCCCGGTCTCATATGTTACTACCACTACACCACATCACACCACTCCACACCACATCACACCATTTCACATCACTGTGCGTAGAGCTGAGTTTCGCCTTTACAGTTTGGGAATGATGTGGGTGAGAGAAGTCCGACTGGGCTACGTGATGCTCTTATAATTATAGGAGACCGGAACCTACGGCTTAAACCTACGGCATTTGGATTCCGAAATATTACAAATTTCCATGATACCGCCGGGATTCAAATCCGAAACCTGTGGTACCGAGCGCCAGAGCGCTCGCCACTGACCATCAAGCCCCCTGGTCTATAATATGACTACACCACATCATCGTACCTACAACTGAGTTATCCCTATACAGTTTGGGGAATGATATGGGTGACAGGAAGTTTGATTGGGCTCAGTGACGCTCTACGGTCGTATGAGACCAGAATTTACGGCTTAAAATAAATTCCGAATCACTACAAACATTCGTAGCAACCACCAGGATTCGAACCCAAAACACGTGGTAGCGACAGTCTAATATGACGGTAGCACATTGGGCGTAGAGCAGATAACCCTACCTAGAATGAAAAAAAAACTGTCATGTTTCGAATCTGACCTTGGTCTACCATGTGGCTGCCGCGCCGTTGAAGAAGATGAAGAATTTTAATTTCTTTATAAAGATTTCAATTTATGCCTTCTCAGATAAATTTGACGTGCTAATTATATTAACAAGCAGTTTCGTATGAAGATAATTATGGAATTTATTTTTAGTTCTTAAGCAATATGATTTTAAATAAAATGAATTTAAAAGTAATATAAGAAATTTAAATAGATTTTTTAGATTTAAATATATTTTTTTACTTGAATTTATTGTGTGCTACTCTCATTTTTATGCAATATGTAACAAGTTAACGAACAACATTTACTCAAAGCTATACTAAGAAGTTCTACAATTTTTGCTCAAAACCCCAGCTCCTTTCCGTCCCACTACCCCAATGACTTTAATGGAGAGATGCGTATGCTATTAAGAGACTTTTAAACATTTCTAAGTCCTCTTTTTAAGTCCAACTACTGGCCACTCGGACTTGGGGGGCATTTCGCATTTTCCATCTTGTTAGTGATGTCCAGCAGTCTGAGCTTTGGGACCTATAAAGCTCTTGAGGTCACCTGCAGGGTATTAAGGGAGTACTCAGGTTACCTGGACAAACACGAACCTTTTTTAGCTCTTTTTTTTTTGTTTGTTTGCCCATTATTACCTGACGGCTATGGCGTGGGAGGCCACGAGGGATTTGAGCTCATTAAGCAAAGCAGTGATTTCGAACAGTGTAGTTCCAGGAAATTAGAGTAGAAGATATTAGTCGCATCAAACGAATGGATTTACCGGTTATTAGGTTGTTTTTGAAAGAGCCTCGTGTGCTACTTAATAGCGCTTTTATACTGGAGATCCAAATTGGCAATGAAGTAAGTTTACTGAGTCCATTTAGATGTAAATTAGTTTTGTGTAAAAATATCGACTCTTCGAAAAGAGATACCTTTTTTTCGCATAATTTATCCGTAATGATATCATTATCTCGTTAAATATCATTTTCCAAATTTTTTATTTTGTTTTCTCTTTTTATGAATTTAATTACATAGTTTCAAGTATCGTATCTCATTAAATATTTTTATATTTTTAGACCAATTGATTATTATGGTTCTAAATTTTTTTTCAGAAAAATGAAGATCTAGGTTTTTTTTTTTATGATTTTGAAAAAGTATTATATGCTCGATCTTATTCTGCTCGAAGCCCCATATGTTTTGTATCTTAATATATATCCAACGACTGTTACCGCCCTGATACACTTATACTTTCTCATTATATCTGTAAATTAATAAACAACTTCATAAAATATATCAATTCAATTTCATCAAAGAATCTAATGGAGCAGAAATGAAACATTGTTGATTATCTGCTTGTGATAGACACTACATACTGTCATGCTCGAGTCGTGTCTCATTGGTAACGTGTGGCGCTGATGAGTATTAGGGCTGAGGTTCAATTTGCTGGTGGCCTTGTTGTTGACACTGTTTCAAAAAAGGTGGAGCTCGATAGCGTGATGCTCAGCATCTCACATCATTAGTCAGGTTATTGTGTGGGAGTTTTCTGAGTTTTTTCCCCATACGATACGCAAATGCGAGGTAATTAAGACTTCTACCTATGGGTGCTCTAACATAACAGAAGCTTTCCTTTACCTTCCATCCATGCGTAGACTACTCATGGATATACAATACAATATATATAAACATATAAATATACAATATAAAATAGTTGAATAGAATATACATTACATAGATATATAGACAACTCATAGATAATCATCCCATGATTAGTCTACTCTATATGAGTAGACTATTCATGCTGTATCCATCCTGCACAGCTGCATCCTGAGGATTAGTTACAACAACTTATTCTTCTCAGATTTTACAATAAACTCATAAATAATTACTTCATATAGATAATTGTATAAAAAATTATATATGCTTTAAGTCTTTTATATAAAATTTCGAAATGTTTTTAATAAATAAACCAGAACAAACATAAGTTGGATCAAATATTTAAGTTTTTATAAACATTTTATAATAAAACGTTGGGTTTGGTTTAATTTTTGTTTTTCGCTCTACGGTAATTTTTTTCACACTTTAGGCAAATTAGACCGGAACCTATAGTTTAATGTGGATTCTGAATCAAAAACTAACAAATATCCATGCCCCCGAAGAATGTAAACCTGAATCAATGGCCAGAGCGCTAGCCAATTGGCCATCAGGTCGTAAAACGTCAATCTTGACGTATATAGTATTACAATTTGTCTATTAGCATCAGCCTTTTTAATTTGACTATAGATTTGGAAATTAAAGGACCATGGAATAATATAAATAAAAAATGTAAATCTGAATTAATTATTTTAAAAAAGAATTATGCACCTTGAGGTAAAACTAAACATTAAAAGAAAGTACCATTGAATTGAATATTATAAATAAAAAATGTTAATCTGAATTAATTATTTAAAAAAGAATTATGCATCTTAAAGTAAAACTAAACATTACGAAAAAAAAGAGGCGAAAATTAAAACAAAAGCTCTTCTACAAAATACTTAAATAATCAAAAAATCTTCTTTTATTTCCTCGGTAGCCCTCGCCGAGTAGCAGACGATTAAGAAGATTAAAGTTT